>OY979706.1:57117788-57160104 GCA_963855925.1 Inga laurina
TCATGATTATGAACCAACTCTTTTACCAAGTAGATGAAAGTCGTTTTTTATGTTTTGTTTGTATATACATACGCTGATATTTTCACTCCAAGCACTTTTTGTTTCTTGGACAGACACTCCAAGCACTGTCACCTGTCATGAACTCGTTTGCAAATCCTGTAGCAAATAAATATAAAAGCTTGTTACTTACTACTTCTACACTACTTGTAGTGGCCCACATATATCAAGGCAAAGCTCTTAAATGCAAAGTGGGCCGAGTACGACTCCGATTTGGATCCGAGCAAGTGAGACACGCAGATATAGAAAATGACGATAAACTTTTAAAGCAGGACCGGAGAATCCAATGAAGTTTGACTGGTCCACAGCCTAATCCCCTATATCTTGCCATTATTACGAATCAAAAATAAAGTTCTGCTCCTATTTGGAGGAGCATATATTCACTGTGTCAGTGTCTTTGTTGTCAACAAATTAGAAACGCCTCATGAATCTCATGCAGTTATCCTCTAATCTTAAACTCTCCCACTTTGGTGACATCAAGGCCCATCAGTGTTTACAAACTTCTCACTCACTTCACATATAAATATTTATATATAATGACCATAAAAGTTCTAAAAAATTTACTACTAGTTATACATGCATGTCTTCAATGATTATATATAGGTGTGCGTGGTTGTGTGTGTGTGAGATAGAGAGAGAATCAAGTTACTTGGATCGCTAATGACCATACTTGATTACTTGGTAGCAGAATAGAAGAATGAACAACCTCCCTCTCTTTTACTTACTTCTGTGAGCATTTCAGCTTTCCGCATTATCGAGAGTACTTTCTCACTTTGAAGCCTGTATCGAACCACTGGCACAAAGCACCTTATCAAACACGCCACAGAAAACACCAAAGTTTTAAGCATTATTTACTGCAAAGTAATTAACCCCTTCTGTGCATTAGTGCATACATAATAATGAAGGTCTTCGCTATTCCCAAATGCATGGACTTGCTATAACCCAGATGCATCAGACTGACATGATTTCAGTCATCAAAAGCAATGACTCCTATGATTTGTTTGTTACCCTCTTCATTCTGATCTCCCTCTGTTTGTTGCATTTAAACATACCAACTACTCAGACCCAGAGAAGCAAGAAAAGAATTGGATCTGCCTAAGTCATCGATTTTTGTGCAGCAGTGTTTTATGTTTTCATGGGAAGGTAGGAGCAAGCTCTTGGCTGACTGCAGTGAAAAGGGCTATCAGATCGCCAACAAAAGAAAACGATAAGAGAAGCAGTAGCAGGAGAAGAGAAGAGCCAAATACTACTACAAAATATAGATTTAGCGACACTAATTTTATGGCACCTCTATTTTTTCTAAAAAAATGTGGCAGCTATGGTGTTTAACCAGGAAAGCGTTGTAGCTAGCTAATACCTTATATGGCACTTGGCTGGGCAAGAAAAAAAAAATTACTCCCCTTATATGGCGCTTGCCCAAGAAAGCGTCATACAAAGTATCAAGAAGCTACGGCGCTTTCTTAGTCAAGCGCGCCATACAAGGGGTTATTTAATACTTACTAAATTCCAAAATCTCACCTCATGATAAATGCACTATTGTTTGTAGGGAAATATAAGTCTGACTGTAAGTCTTTTTTTTAATATAGAAGCTTTCGTCAATTGATACTATGGTATTCTTTTTTTTTTTTAAAGTTTAAAAACTGTCATGAATTTTAACTTGTAGTTTTATGTGTGCTTATATTTTTTTTTTTTCAGGCATTAACTTGAAGTTACAACTCTCTCTTAAACTTCCTATACATTATAAGTTTTTTTAATTTTTAAGCTTACAAATATAATTTTATTAGTTGTTACTTGTTTAATTTGCTCAATGTCTTTTATATTTAACTTATTACTTAAAATTTTTCTTAAAAAAATATTTTCTATATGCCTACTTGCTTGAGAAAACGTTGAAAATTCTTTAAAAAAAACATTAAAAAAGGTGTATTAAGCCATTAATGACACTTTTTTAAGGAAGTGTCATTAAAGATTTAATATATGTCTTTAATGGCACTTCCTTGAAAAAGCGCTATTCAAGGTACTATTATTTGAGTCTTTTTTTTTTAATACAGAAGCTTTCGTCAATTGGCACTATGGTTTTTTTTTAAAAAAAAGTTTAAAATCTGTCATGAATCTTAACTTATAGTTTTATATGTGCTCATAATTTTTTTCAGGTATTTACTTGAAGTTACAACTTTCTTTTAAACTTCCTATGCATTATAATTTTTTTAATTTTTAAATTTACAAATATAATTTTATTAGTTGTTACTTGTTTAATTTGCTCAATATGTTTTATATTTAACTTATGACTTAAAATTATTTTTTTTTAAAAAAATATTTTCTATATGCCTAATTGCTTGAGAAAATGTTGAAAAAGTCTTACATAAAAAAACATTGAAAAAGGTATATTAAGCCTTTAATGCCACTTTCTCAAGGAATTGTCATTAAAGGCATATATTAATAGCCTTTAATGGCACTTCCTTAAGAAAGCGCCATTAAAGGCACTATTATTTGAGGCTTTTTTTTTTTAATATATAGAAGCTTTGGTCAATTGGCACTATATATTTTTTTTTAATGTAATATCTGTTATAAATCTTAACTTATAGTTTTATGCATGCTTATAATTTTTTTTCAGGTATTTGCTTGAAGTTACAACTTTTTCTTAAACTTCCTATGCATTATAAGTTTTTTAATTTTTAAGCTTACAAATATAATTTGATTAGTTGTTACTTGTTTAATTTGCTCAATGTGTTTTATATTTAACTTATTACTTAAAATTATTTTTATTTTAAAAAAAATATTTTCCATATGCCTACTTACTTGAGAAAACGTTGAAAAAGTTTTACAAAAAAATGTCTTACCCAAAAAAAACGTTGAAAAGGTGTATTAAACCTTTAATGACACTTTCTCAATAATAGCCTTTAATGGCACTTCCTTGAGAAAATGTCATTAAAGGCTTAATACACCTTTTTCAATGTTTTCTTTTTTGTAAGACTTTTTTTTTATAAGACCTTTTTCAACGTTTTCTCAAGCAAGTAGGCATATAGAAAATATTTTTTTAAAAAAATAATTTTAAGCAATAAATTAAATATAAAAGATATTGAGCAAATTAAACAAGAATAACTAATAAAATTATATTTGTAAGCTTAAAAATTAAAAAACTTATAATGCAAAAGAAGTTTAAGAGAAAGTTGTAACTTCAAGCAAATATATACCTGAAAAAAAATTATAAGCACACATAAAACTATAAGTTAAGATTCATGACAGATTTTAAACTTAAAAAAAAAAAATCATAGTGTCAATTGACGAAAGCTTCTGTATTTAAAAAAAATGACTTACAATCCTGCAAACAATAGTGCCTTTAATGGCGTTTTGTTGCTATATAATTATCACAGCCCTCCATTTTCATTTTCATCTTCCTACATTCCCTTTAGCTCCTCCATTTCCTATACCTTAGCTGCAGTATAAAGTTTCATCTCTCACGTGTTTTTTTTCTTCTTGTCTCCGCCTCCTTCAAAGCTCCCTAGCGTGTAAGTGTTTTTTTTTTCAACATTTGGTCCACATTTTTTTAGTTAAGATCTCTCAAGAATCTTACATGTGTGCTCATAATTTTGTTTTTAGATACTTATTTGAAGTTTCAACTCTGTCTTCTTGAACTTCCTATATATTATAAGTTTTTTTTTTATTTTAAGCTTATAAATATAATAATATTTAGTTTAATCCTCCGTAGAAGTAACATATATGGCTCAAATTTAAGCAAGTTAAATGCTGAAGTTCTTTTATACTTGATACATTAAAACACAATATTGTAAAAGATACGTGCTATGTTATATTATTTTGCTATGGATTGTATTATAAATTGCTATGAATGTTGAATTGTAAACAAAGGTTTTCATCAGGAAAATAAAATAATTATGATTTTTTTTTTTTTAAAAAAAAGACTTCCTGTGGCGCTTCTCCAGATAAGTGACATAGGAAGTCATTCATAAGCAATGAACAAAAAACCGGACCGGACCGGCCGGTTCGACCGGTCGAACCGGGAACCGGTCCCTGGTCCGGTCCGGTTGGTCAATAAACCGGTCAGAACCGGTTGGACCGGTCAAAACCGGTAAAACCGGTGGTCCAACCGGTTGACCCGGTTTCTTCTTTTTTTTTTTTTTTAATTTTTCAAATTTTTATTTTGTGTTTTTTGAGGACAAAATGGAAAGTAGAAGACTAAAATGAAGAGAAAAATAGATAAAGAAAGAAAAAATCTAAAAAAAATGAAGAAAATAATGAAAAAAATTATTTAAAAAGATATAATAATTATAGGAAATGAGATATCTTTGCATAAGTATAGGTATTATAACTAATACTAATAGATTTTAAACATTTTTTTTCTAAAAATCTTTATTTTTATCTATAGAAGTTAAAAAATATATTGATATATATTATCACTAATAAATTATAATATTTTAATATGACCGGTTATGACCGGTTCAACTACCGGTTAGACGCCGGTTGACCCATTAACCCTTGAACCTGTGCTGTGACCGGTTTATTGACCGGTTCGGTTTTTCGTTCCTTGTTCATAAGAATTGCCAATTTCCTATGGCGCTTCCCCCCAAAAGCGTCAGAGCTTTATAATTAAATAAAATTAAATAATTAAGCTACGATGCTTCCATATATTTAAGAAACATCGTAGCTTATTTTATTTGAGCTGGAAGCAGGAAGTGTCATAATGTTCTTTAAATTAAGCGCAACAGTTTATGTGTTTTGTAGTAGTGACAGCAAGCACAGGAGGAGGAAAAGGTATATAATCTCAAACATCCTTATGCTTTTGCCGTTTCCACTTTCTGCACACAGTGGTTGATTTCTTTTGTGAATGTGTATAACGCAGAGGAGGGGAAAGCGAAGATGGATTTTTAGGAAGGCGTTGGGACAAGAAACAGTAGTAGTAACTCACCAGCTTTCTGAAGAAAGAACTATAACCACTGTTGCTGATATTGCTGCAGCAAGTAGTAATGTGTCTGAGGTAGTTGATTCTGATCCTCAAGGACACGCAATTGCAGTAGCCACGGCAAGTACAGCGGCGGCTCAGGCAGCCGTGGCATCTGCTCAGGCGGCCGTGGAAGCTGTTCGGCTGGCAAGGCCGTCCATCTTTGTCAGACGCCATTATGCTGCCACCACTATTCAAACAGCCTTCAGAGGTTATCTGGTAAATAGAGGATTTGACTTGTTTGTTGATTGCTACATATATATGTATATATATCTTGGAGAATGAGGATCCCTCATTGTTGTGCGTTTTGATGATTTGCATAAGAAAGGCAAGAAGAGATCACTAAGGGCACTTAAAGGACTAGTGAAGCTGCAGGCATTAATGAGAGGTCATAATGTCAGAAAAAGAGCAAAATTTACTCTTCAGTGTATGCAAGCAAGCTCTTGTTTGAGTTCAAACTCGGCTATGTGAACAGCGAGCTAAGAAGATTTCTCAACATGGAAGCTCTGGTTCTAGACTAAGTGATTCCTCTAATACATGGGTGTCACATTTAACAGACATCAAGTCCATTGTATGTTTCATCCTTCAACATTATTGTGTTCTTAAAGATATATACGCCACTTCTATATCTGATGTTTTATTTACTCTTCTGCAGTACTGTAGAGATGATGAAGTACAAACCATTGACAAGATTCGGGCTTCTCAAAAGAAAACCAAGGAAGTTGCCTCGAAACGAGAAGAGGACCTGGCTCCTCTCAACAGGTTTAGCCAGTTTCATAAAGCTTTGTTTTCAGTTTCTTAATCTGACAAATTATCAGTACTGTCACAACACTAGCCAACTTGTAGCATTATGTAAGCCCTTGTTCGAGTTCAAACTCAGCTATATGGTGGTCACATTTATGTTTCATCATTTAGTTATGGGGGTTTGCGCCTCCTCCTCCATATAATAAGCATTTTAAACAAGAGAAAGTGGAGTTCATTGATGTTAAAATCAAGTTAATTATGTTAGACTTTATGGTGCTACAGCATAGAGTTAAGGGTGCCACGATAATACTACTACTCCCGGTGCTTAATATAAGATATGTATATTTAGAGAATTGATCTTTATTCTAAATATAAAACATAGTTTTTATATTTGTCCATTCCTAACTCTTCACAAATCCTCCAGTATGATAGATTCAGGAGGACGGAGAGGGGGTCGCGACCATCAATTCATGTCATTTCCATCTTGTTCATCACATTAAAATCCCATTTCTAAAAGGTAATGACATCACTTTGAAATGTTCAAAAAAGGGGGTCACATGGACGAGCAAATATGATTTCCTCTTAGGCACGAAGCATTTATAATTATTATTTGCTAGGATTATAAAAACTTTACTTTGCACAGAATTAGTCTAAGTTAAACCACATTCTCTTAGGGCGTTTCTTGTGACATTATGGGTGTACAATATGGAATCTGATATACTATACATCTCAAATATTCACACTAAATAGAATCATGGTCAGACATGTCTGTGGACGCACAACAAATACATTATAGATAGGAAGGGAAGAAAGAGCACCCACGACACTCAATTACAATATGCATAGATTTTTATTTATTTCTTTTTTCTTTTTTTGCCTTCAATATGCAGATGTTTAATTTGTGTATTTATGGGAGAAAAAATGTTCTCCTCTAAATGGACTTGGGAGTTTTATATATGTGCATTCATAAAACTTGAGTTACCACAAGTTTTAGTTTTAAATGCATGCATAAAACTCTTGAAATACCACACCCAAGACCTCAACTGCTCCCACTCATGCAGTTTCAACAAAGTGTGAATATCACAATCTCAACCCCTATATTTTGTGTTATTTTTATTGCCACCCCAATGGATGATGGGCTCGAGTCTAATCCACCAAGAGTAGATCACCCATAGTCAAACACTTCCATCCTCTTCCCCAATTAACACCCTTCATTTTATCTACAGCCATAAGAGAAAAACCACTTATCCTGGCGTCATTTTTGCCAAGGAGTCCGTGTTTCATCCTAAAGTGTATATAACGTATAGTTATCAAAGCACAAATAATCAAACTCAAATACAAATTAGAGTTCAATTCTTAAAATAATCAAACTCAAAAATTCACAGTCACACTAAAAAAGTAAAAAAAAAAAAAAAAAGTATTAATTTTTTCCCGAAAAATATTAAAACGCCATTATTTTATATAGATTCAGGATTACAAAAAATAAATCAGCCCGTCCTGGATATTACACCAGGTTATTCCCCGGTGGTTGGACGGCCAAGCGACTTGCTCGATCACTGGTTTATGGGTTAGTTTAACTGGTTAGTCCGGTCTGGGTTTCAATAGCATGAGTCCAATTAGCAAACCCAATATTTTTATTAACGGCATTAAAATTTTCTAATGTTCTTGTTACTTGTTTCAGAATCCTCGATGTTTAATTAGGCGGCAAATCTTCAACACTTAGGAGATGTGAATTGTTCTGGGATTTTATACTTACTACTACTACTTTATAGCTCACTATTCAATTATAGCTCTTGCTTTTCTTGTACAACGCGCTGTTTTATTAACATGTACAGTAAACTTTAATAAAACCTAAACCGGAGAATATATTATCCCCTATCTTCCAATTATTATCAGTCAAAAATAACGTTTCTTATTTGGAGGAGCATATATTCACTGTGTCAGTGTCCTTTTTGTAAATAAAAACGCTTCTGCATCTCATGCATTTATCGTCTAACCTTAAACTCTTCCATTTGGATCGATCACTTCGATCTCTATCGTCAGTATTGACAAAACCCTTCTTACCCACTTTATTTATGAATATTTATATATTATATCTAATAAACATAAAAGTCTTAAAATTTATTAATTATGTATGCATATGTCTTCAACAATCTAGAATGATGATATATACTTGTGCATGGTTGTGCGTGTGAGAGAGATCATACTATACTTAATTACTGTTGCAAGCAGAATAGAATAAGCAACCTCCCTCTCTTTACTATACTTAACTATTGTAATTTTTTTTTTGTTTGATGTTCCATCTAACTTCAAAGCACAAGTATTGGAAATCTATTTGTAAGTGTAATCTTTTGTCTTAAATCGAGCAATTTTTCGTTTTATTTCTATTCCATCTCATATATTCCTACGTTCAAAAGATAACGGCATGACGTTGAAACGTCAAACAAGGTGGACTAAAGTAACAAGCAAAAAGTTTTTCTTGTTGGCGGGAATAACCATAATTTTTAGTTACTTAGATTATAAGACTGCCCTTTGTAACATCTCATATGTCTAATAAATGTTTAGGATGAAAATATGATAGTTTAAGTTGGAGATGAATTCGGCGGGGTCCAGTCCACCACTCTGGGGCTGAAGGGTGCCATTGGCTACATTCCACCACCTACGTACAAGGAAATTGCAAGGCTCAATATTTCACTGAACAGCTTTATAATTAATCTGTTATTTTTTTTAACACTATCATTAATCTGTTATATATCCTCACAATTTTCTAACGTTCTTGTAACTTGTTGCAGAATAGTTGCGGTTTAATGGAGAGGGAATTGCTTTCCCTAATAGGGATTATGAATATATATATATATAGAGAGATAGATAGATTCTGGTTTGCGCTTTGGGAGTGGACATGCATAATATATATGATGATCGATGATTTTCATGAAATCCTTTTGCTTAGGTCGCTGCAAATTAAATAGGGATTTTGGTATGAGCTTTAATTTAATTTCCATCATGGACTCGATCGATGGTTTTGATCTAATTCTGTTGTTCATATTTAGCCTTAGTTAATGGTTGGCCTTTCTCATTAGAAATTCCGAATTTCTTCAAAGAAAAAAAAAAAGGCACTAGTATTTAATAAGCGAGGACTGGTAATTAATAAGCTTAGAACAATAAGTAAAAGAGTGCGAACAACGGAGGTAGTAAATATTAATTATTAAACAGGGTAGAGTACATAAACATGGAGAAGTGATGATAAAGTTAGAGAGAGAGATATAGTGTTTTCAACTGCCATCTGGACTCCATAATTAAGCTAAGGACACTGCTTTATTTGGATCCGTTTATTTTAAGCTATATTATAGAGAGGTCCAAACAGGCACATATATACAAGATAAACACATAAGTACGTAGTTATGAGTTATGATTTATAACTATGGTTTTGAGGAAGAGTAGGGAGTGTTGTATCCTCCGTATCCCGGAGGGCTGTCTCCGCCGGCCGTAAATAGGAGGCTCGTCATAGTGCTGCATAAGTTTCCATCCTGCAACGTAACTCAAGATATAAATCAAACAAAATATTAATATACTGGGCACGTACATATACATATATACTCCTTGTTTTGCTCATAAATATATGACCTAGTTGATTTTTTTCTTGGAGAGGCTAAAAAACCTAAATAAATTACTTAATCATAATATATGTTGTGTATCATTAGGTTATATCGTTTATAAGTCAGACTAGCTAGTTTGGAGGCAAAACGATAAATATAAATACTTTAAAATAATTTATTTAGTTTTTTTAATCTTCCTAAAAAGTCAACTCAATTTTATATTTAAGACCAAAGGTGGTATATATATATAGCTAGCCAAAGGGAGAACGTTAAAATGAAGGAAGGAAGAGGAAAGGTACCGGAGTTTGAAATCTGCAGAAGTGAGGTTGAGAAGCAAATGACTCATCTTCTTCAGCATCACTCCCATGGTGACCTTGTGAATGTTTGGGCAGCACTAACAGCTATTTATGGCCCCACAATATTACCGACAATACTACTTTTTTTTTTAAAAAAAAAACCCTTTTTGTTCGTAAGGCAAAATTGAGTCTTTTATTCCTTACATTTAAGTTATATTATTTAATTGAAAAGATTTTTTTCTCGTTAATTCCTTCTATTTTATTTCCTTGACCAATTATAAAAGGCATTCTAATGGTCTTGCGGTCGAAATTGGGCTCCACCGCCCTGCCAACTTCGATCAATAGAGACCAATTTAATTTCCTGTTGCAAATATTGTGCAGTGTGTGTAACGGGTATAAATTAAATCTTTATAACAATTGGATTAAGATTTGAATAATTCATATTCGATCTTTTATAAAATAATTATCAAAATTTTAAATTATAAAAATAATTAATTAAATTTGAGTTTTGATTACTTCTTCGTTTCTGTTAAAAAATATAAAATAAATTAATCATTTAAATTGATTGTTCCTATAGAATTTATCATTAGATTAACTGATGGGGCCTTTTTTATGCATCATTTTACTCATGAATAAAATTCTCTTTTCTTCAAAAAAACAAAAGTAATCAGTAACTCAATTGAAAGCGGGTCTTGTTTAGCTATATAATTTTTGAATATTCCTTATTCAACATCTTGAAAATATCATCTCGTTTTTTCCCCGGAACCTTTGTTTAAATCTTTTATCATAGATTGAGAACTGTTTGGTGGGGGAAGGTTTAAGCCTTGAAAAGTTTGCGTATGGATATGATTATTTCCATTTAAAAAAAAAAAAAAAAAAAAACCTTAGTTTCGTAGCTGCACGGATATGGATTAGTTTGAGCTTTAAAAGGACCAAGTGGCCATGTTTTTCCTAGAAATTAAAGGAAAAAAAATTGGTTCACCTCGTTGCACATGATGTGTTGATTCGAGCTTTAAATACTATATAATTATGTTATATGATCTGCAAATCAAAGGGGTTATATGATAATGACTTTTCATGAAATCCTTTGCTTAGGCCGCTGCAAATAGGGAATTTGGTGTGAGCTTTAAAAGTGGCGCAGTATAATTAGTTCATACTTTTCATTATATAACGAAAAACTAGTGTATATATGCTCAAAATATTTTCTGTCATAAGCTCCAAAATGGACCACGCGCTTTTGATTTTTCCAACATCTAATTAAAACGTTCTGTTTAGCTATTGGATAAAAGTTCTTGTTAGAAGCTTGAATTTGTAAGGCCATTAATTAGTTAGTTGGATTAGCCACCTATTTAGTTATTAATAATGACCCTAAAATCTATATGAAGGATAAAAGAACCCTCATCAAGGAGGGAAATTAACTACCTCATGAGAGGCTGTTTGATAGGGGAAGGAAAGCTTAGGGAAAAATTTTTTGAGTTTGATTTAAAAAATTGAGAGAAATATGGTCAAAAGTTTTTAATTAATTTTTCTTACTCTTTTATCTTACATATTCTTTTTATTAAAATTTTGTAATATCACTTCTCCAATTTTTTTAAATCTAACTCATAAAAATTTTCACTCCCCTCTCCTCCAAATCCCTTGTATAAAATTGTCCTTTGCACAAACTCTATTACTCTAAGGTTTAAGGTAAACCAACATTCTGTTGTAGTACTGTTTTTATAGATTTTTTTCCCATTTCAATTGGGATCTTCGATGGTTGATTGAAGTTCATTCTTCTTTACACGCCTTCAATATTCTATTTTTTGCATCTATTTTCTTAAAGGGTGAAATTTCATCCTGAAAGTAACCGCTCAAAAATACTGGATATTTTGAAGCTTTTTAAGAATAATTTTGCCTTAAAAGTATTAAAAAAAGAAGCAAAATTTCCCTTACCATTAAAAAAATATCATTAACCTTTAACATTTTTAATGGCAAATGGAAAAATTACTATATTTTATTTTGATCACTTCTAGGGCAAAAATACTCTTTGAAAGCTGCTGGATACGCATCATTTCTGAATAGTTATTTTCAGGACAAAATTTCATCTTAACCCTTTTTGTTAAAAGATGTATAAAATAATCTTAACGTATAAAAGAATTTTACACGTTCAAATAGAATTTTCAAATAGATGTAATCAAGTATACAAGAAAATAAGGATTCCAATTCAAGCCAAGCCTAGTTTCCATAATATAAATTTTTAAATATTTCTTTTTAACATTAGTCTTTGAAATATCTTTGTTTATGCATAATATCTTTTGTCGTATACATACAGAGCTCTTTTTCATTTCATGTCAATTCTATATTGGTCATGCATGGCATTGCATCTCACTTCCAATTTCCAAAAGACACGACATCATAAACATAAAAGAAATTAGAAGCTGAGAAATTTCGAACATCCCAATCTCGTGCTAAGAGAGTATGAACTTCTCTTGCAATTCCGCGGTCAACATGATCCTCGTCAATGCCATTCTTGATTAGCTCAATGGCTGTTGTACCGTCGGTTTCCGTGATGACCTTTTTGCAAACTTAATCCCACGCTGACCTTGAACAAACCGAGGCTAATTGGGGTTAAGTGATGATGTGTCTAATTAAAACACACGGCACAAAAGCTAGTTGGCGACAAGGACATACTTGACCTAACTAACTTGATATAAGTTTGGTCCGTTAGTTAACAATCTGATAATAATTTTTTTTCAAAATATCAAATTTAAACCATTCAAATGTTAATATAATATAATGGTTAAAGAGGAGAGCATAAGATGGGAAGAGAAAAGAAGAGACCCCTCCTGTCTCTTTCACCTCTTGACATCCTACGTTGGCGAGAGGTAATGACAATTCATCACGTTGAAATGTCAACAGAATGAGTGTGCTAAGTCACAAGAAATTGTGTTTTTTCTTTTTTGGCGAGAGGCAATACAATGTTTAATTAGTTAATTAGATTATATAACAAGACTGCCCTTCGTGACATTTCATATCTCTAATAAATATAATGATTAAGATGAAAATATGAGCTTATGCTTAAGTGGGAGATTTTGGGCTAGCAAGGCTTACTTTATTAAATTTCTAATTTATTGAATGGTATTTCAAGAAAATAATAAAAAATGTAAGAAAAAATCTGCAAATTTTACCTTTCTTTTAATGAGGCACTTATAACGATTTTTACTACAAGTTCTTATAATTTGCCTGATTTTTTTTAGAGAAAAAGACAGTTAAATACCATATGAAATTGCAAAACCCACAAAATACCATTAACACTTGCAAAATATAGATAAGAGATGGGGTGGGAATATGGGTTTTTGATGTTTTGGCTGAAAGACCAAAATGCCTTTAAAACTTAATGAATTCAAAACACAAAGAAGTGTCGGGACTCCAACTTCTTCATCCTCTGGTTGTTCAAAAAAACTTCTTCCTCTAACCCTCATAGTCGGCACCATCCTCCCCAAATTGGCAATGGTGGGTGCAATCCGTTGCATGCTTGCTTGAAGGAGAGTGAGAGTAAGCGAGTACTAAGGATATTGAGCTATGGGTGTCGCATCACGGGCTCCAACTTCTTCTTCCTCAAATTGTCATAGTCGACATCAGTGTCCCCTAATTGGCAATGATGGGAGCACATTTTTTGTCACTAATCATGTATACTAATTGAAACCTATGGTCTTTTGTAATGTATTGTTAGTATATGAAGGTTGACTAAAGCTTTAATCCCTTTATTCCAAAATTATGCTATTGTGCACATCTTTTGTACAAGAACTCAGAAAATCAAGAATGATTATGTGAAAATCAGTAATGGTATTAACTAAATGTATAATGGGTTTGACAAAATGCATAATGGGAATGACAAATACTACATGACATACTGACCAAATGTGTTAAATTGTTTGGCAAAAGGTATGGGCTATGACAAATTGAGTAAAGGGAATAACTAAATGAATAATGGTTTTCACAAAATTTTCAATGGGAACGACAAAGATTGCATGACATCCAAATGTGTTGAAGTGTTTGGCAAAAAGTGTGAGCTATGACAAATTGAGTAATAGAAATGACTAAATGAATAATAATTTTCATAAAAGTTTCGATTAGAATGACAAATATTGCATGACATTCAAATGTGTTGAAGTGTTTGCCAAAAGGTATGGGCTATGATTAATTGAGTAATAGGAATGACTACATGAATAATGGTTTTCACAAAAGTTTCAATGGGAATGACAAATATTGCATGATGTCTAAATGTGTTAAAGTGTTTGACAAAAGGTATGGGATATGACAAATTAAGTAATAAGAATGACTAAATGAATAATTGGTTTCACAAAATTTTCAATGGGAATGACAAATATTGCATGACATACTGACCAAATGTGTTAGTCTTTGGTAAAATGTGTGGGCTATGACAAATTCAGTAATAGGAATGACTTAATCAGTAATGGCTTTGACAAACTTTATAATGGTTTTCACAAATGTTTGAGGTACTGACCACATGTGTGAAAGGTTTGGCTAAGAGGTGTAGGCTATGAGCAATTCAGTAATGGGAACGACTAAATTAATAATGGTATTGACAAAATTCATATTAATTTTCACAAATGCCTAACATATTGACCAAATCAGTTATTGCGTTCACTAATTTTGTTAATGGGAATGACAAGTTTATTAATAGTAATGACAAGTTCAGCTATGTCGTCGATAAAAAACCACAAATGTTCATGACAACAACTATCATGCAAATGGTCAAATGGCTTGTGAACATCACCTCACCTAATCAATACAATTTGAGCATGTAGAACGAGTATTAATTGTTAGCCTATATAACTCCTCTGCTATGTCAGACTGAAATAAATAAAAAGAGATTGTGTTATAACACTTATTATATGAAGGAAAAAATGGTATTGATGGAAAATAGAAGAAAAACTTACCGCACAACCAGTATCACCACTGATATGTTGAATCCATCGTCTTGTATGTCTCCAGTACCATTGCATGTATTAAGACGTTCTATCAAGTTCATCATGTGCCATTGGAGCATTAACAATAGCATCTGACCAAGTATTCCATGCCTAAATAAAGGTTGAGTATTGGTTAATCCAATTTGTAGTTGTTCTACCTCATAGTTGCATTGTGTGGTAATTTCCCAAATGAACAGGTTGGGTAGGAATTGGTTGCTGGCGACCAAACTGCCTCATCACACGATCAGGGTGGTGTCATTCTATGATATTAAAGCATATCAAAGGAACAGAAGCGAGCCAAATTTTAGGTGTTTGTATGCAAAACTCTGGAATTAATTGGCGTACTTCATAAGATTCATATGGCTGCCAAATTATCTCATCATCAACCATTTTATTTAGGAAACTCCTATATCTGAGCAAAGTCGTGGCACTTGGACGAGGGTTTTGTCTAACATTTTTCCATCTATTATTACAAGAAAATAGTATCATAATTTGTATGAGTTTAATAATATAAATGGATGTGAAACATTTTATAGGTGAATTTAGCATACCTAAAACCCAAAGGAGGTAAGAGATGATAGACATCTAAATTCGGATCTGGATACACAGGTAAAGGTGGTGCGATCATAGGGAAGCGATCCCATGCCCATAAATGTAGTAATGACAAGCATCCTCCAATCCCATCCTCAGTTGGGTTAGTAGCATTACATAGTTCTCTATACAGATGAGCTAAAACTGCCGATCCCCAACTAAATTTTCCAGCTTCTTTAAGATTGTAAAGTAGTGGAAGGTACGTTAAGTAAACCCGACTACCCGATCTATCTGGCATGAGGTATCCACCTATTAACCTGAGAAAATATGCACGAGTAAATTGTTGAACTTGTACATCATCGGCATCTTGGGGTAGGTTATTGAAGTTTTCTTCCAACCAACTTATAAGCAATCGTTGCCCGTATAGTCTATCTGCAGGTGGTCTAATACCTAGAAGCCACTCACAAACATCTAGCCAATTCAAGTCAATTTGCCCAATGACAGCCATTCCTACACATGGAAGACCCAATTGTATAGCTACATCCTGTAACATTATCGTACACTCTCCACGTGTAGTATGAAAGGTATGAGTTTCAGGACGCCACCTTTCAATAAGGGCAAAGACCAAACATCGATCATAATCAAATTGCCCTATTCGAGCAACACCATAAAATCCGGCTAATATAAGATATCCAATTATTTGATTAGGTGGATCAATCATCCGAGTAGTATGCATTACTCTTCTAGTGTGCAGAATCCTATTAACCTATAACAGAAAAAAAAAAAGTTAGCAATAAAACATACAAATTATAATATATTGTCAATAGCTTGTACTTACATTGTTATTCCACACGTTTTCTGAAATATGCTGGTGTTGTAAGTACAAGAGGGAGTTATCCTCTGGGCCAGGATTGATGACATCTTGATGTTGTGCCATTGTAATATGTGTCTGCATAGGTTAATTGAAAAAAATAGCAAAATAATATAAAAGGTAATAAAATAATATTTGTAAGAATATAAAAAATGGTAAAAACAATTGTTCAAATAATTTAAAAGATAATTTCATCTTCATTAACCAAAATAATTTGTGAAGGGATACACATAATTTATTGTCTAAACGCTAAACTTTGTGGACAAGTAGAGCGATTATGGCCAACTTGTCGACATAATCTGCACTTGTTTGGTTGATTGGGTGTGGTCCAATCCATCTCATTATGTATGCGACTTGAGCGAGGACGACCTTTTTCTCGAATCATTGATGGGTCAGGTATTAATGTAGGAGTATCAATTTGTGGCCAATAAGTCACATCTCCGATTGGTTGGAACTCATTACTATATGCCATTTTCATGGTTTTCAACCTAAATACAGGATCAACATATTGCAAATGGTCAATGCCAACTCGTGCACAAGCAGCAACGGCATGCATACATGGATACTTTTCTGCTTGAAACTCTCCACAATCACATTTTTTTCATTCAAGTTAACCTTGCAACATCGACGATATTGACGACATTGAACATTGTATGGCTCAACAACCTCAAACGATGTTGCAATTCTATTAAATTCACGAACAACACAGGCAGATGTATTTTGTGTTACTACGTCTAGCTTCTTTGTTAGTGTTTCTGAAAACACTTGTCCAGCCGCAATTTGTGCATGAACTTGTCGACCACGATTCACAAAATATTCATTCACTCTATACATCGTTGCCTTGACTAAACCAGTTATTGGCAGACTTCGAACACCTTTAAATACACTATTCATGCACTCTGCAAGGTTGGTAGTCATATGTCCAAATCGTCAACCTTCAAAGTCATAAGCACGTGACCATTTCTCTTTTGGGATGGCTCCAATCCATTGAGCTGCAGGTGCGTGATGCAATGCTATCTCTGTTAATTTTTTATCAACAACATGACGTTCATAGGCATACCCTACATATAATAACTATATTGTTACAATGTTCATAAAATCATATAGTTATAAGATCACAAAAAATATGAGAAATCTCACCAATATTTATAAACTTCTCTTTCAACCAATTTGTTCCATGAGCTTTGTGAAGATTTGATGCCACATGCTGCAAACAAAAAACATGATATGCTTGTAGTGGTTGCCATCCAACTTGGGGCTAAGCAAATGCTGCCAAAATTAAACGATGTCTATCTGAAATTAAAAAAATTTCCATTCTATCTTTTGTGACATAGTAGAGTTCGAGGTATAAGAACCATGCCCAAGCAGATCTTGTCTCCCCTTCAACTATGGCAAATGCAAGTGGCACAACATTTCAATCGCCATCTTGTGATATGGCTATAAGCAATGTGCCCTTATATTTTCCGTATAGGAATGTTCCATCAACTTGTACAATGGGCTTTAGGTATGAAAATGCGTCTATGCATGGTTTGAATGCCCAGAACACACGATGAAACATTTCAACTGGTTGACCATTTGAATCGACTTCATAGCATTGTTTATGTGAAAAATGTATGCATGACCCAGGCATAAAGTGTTGAACTACAGCTAACCACCTTGGGAGTAAGGAATAAGACGTCTCCCAATTCCCAAAAACAGTGGCAACAACTAATTGTTTTGCCTTCCATGCTTTCCTGTATGACACAATATAACCAAACATTGATTGCATTCTCTCGATAATTTGTAAGATCTTCACATCTGGCTTATCAGTTACCATTGCCACAATACAAGATGATATAACATCAGCATCCAACTTTGGATGGTCTTGAGTCAATGATGTGCTCAAGCACGTGTGGGCCCCACAATATTTTGTTATCTCCCAAAAGTTTCTATTTTCTTTCTTGCATGCCCTTACTCTCCAATTGCAATTTGACCCATAGTTAACACATCGATACTCTTCATATTTTTTACATGAATAATAAACCTTAAATGTGTGATGAACTCGAACAGAGTATAGCTTGATTGCACGTCTCAGAACCCGGACACTGTTAAATACCTTTCCAATATATAACTCATTCGTATCGCTTAGATTCAGAATTTCTTCTAAATCATTAACCTCATGAGTCATATCTGCCTCAACATTAATTTGTGATAAGAAAGCAGTTGCAAGATCATTGTGCTCGTTCCCCTCTTCATGGTCATTGTCATTGTCTTCATTATCATTCTCACCACCAACATTTAAATAAGAATCATATTCATCCTCTTCCTCGATTTCATCCGTGACGTCTTCTACATGAGGAATTGAACATGGTACTTCATTGTTGCCACCATATAATAGAGGTTCAAATGAGTGGAAATTTTCCATGTCACCGGTAAACATAGATTCTTGTCCCACAGTGTTAACCTCACTGATACTTGCTGGAAGTGTATTTCCAACATCATTGATTATTGGTTGTGATTCAATGTGGTCATCATATGGTAAATCACATATGTTGGCATACAACTCTGCACATGTCAATTGAGTTGAAAATCTCCGAGTCACTTGCCACATTTGTTGTATGTCCGAGTCATCTTCCAAATTGCATGCCTGGTACTGTGGTGGATTTATGCATGTAGGATATCTATATACTATATTTGTCACGATTTGATTGGGAGGAAGTTGTAGCTTTCGTCTGATAACTTGTTTCAGTTTACTCAAGGTAATATTTGGGTCAACTTTGATTATTTTCACCCTATCAGACTCAAATGTTACACCGGATGGGCTGTTACAAATTCTTCCATTTGAAAATATACACACGAACTCCTTTGTATGATTCATCCTACTTCCTAAATATTACATTACAATTATTAATAAAATTAAATGAAATTGTCAAAACAATTTAAATTCACAATATCACATTTACAAAAATCATCATAAAAAATATTCATAATTGTCTCATCACATTATGCATAACACCAACAAATAATCATAATAACATATAAAATAACATTCTTCATTTACCTTTCACTGCTTTTTTTCTTATAAATTTTTGTGGCAATGCATTTCAAAATATATTTTATTTCTTATTATATTTTTGGTTAATTAAAAATTAATATATATTATCATTGAAATATACAAAATTGACGATATTAAATTTGGCACACTTATTATTTATTATTTTATTTTATTTATTAATATTTTTTCTGAAACAAAAAAGATTTATGAGAACTAAAATAGAAAATAAAATTCTGTGTCTGGCTTAAGAGAATTTTGACAGAAATAAGGGTATTTTTCTGTAATATTAGCCGTCACTTTCAACTGAAAAAATATCAGAGAAAATTACACAAGTACCCCGAATTTACAAAATTTCAATTGGGTCCCAAAATCTGAAATTCACCGCTGGAAACTGATTTTTTGGCTGTGAAAATATCAGAGAAAACTACAGAAACGTACCAGTAATTTTGAAAATGTCATTTTGGTCTAAATATCCGAAAACCGTCCTTTATGGTTTTATCAATGATATTATGTATAAATAATACAAAATCAGTACCACTGTATAAATATAACACGAATATATACTTACTAAAATCTATCTTATTCTTATGGTAAAAATATCTTTTTTCTAAATATTTTAACTACACACCTATATTCTAAAATTTTAATCTATAACTATTTTTTAAATATTATACACCACTATGTATGTTGGGACTTTTTTTTTAAGTTTTATCCTACCAACGTTAAAGTTTTTGGGTGAGCCAATCTTTTAACAAATATCATAAATATACAAATAAAGTTCCACAAAATAAAAACATATTTGCTAATATCATGACACAAGGTTCACATAGGTGAAATCATATGCTTAAAAATAGAGATCAAATTTAAATTTTAAAGTCTCAAAACTAACCTATATTACCATATAATACAGGATAATACTTACAGTCAAAATAAGAGGCACCTATTTTACTTTTTGAAGTTGTTGAACCAACCACTCAGCACCTAAAAATAAAAAATAGTCAAATAATAGTTATCAAGTGTAACAAAAATAAAATTCAAATTACATATTACAAACTACCAAATTAAGAGAAAAAAACTAGAGAAATAACTTACCCACAACAACAATAAGAAAAACAACTGATGCAAATAATCAACGATCAACAAAACAAAAGAGGAGGAGAGAGCTTAGACAAAAATGAGATGAGAGAAAAGAAGTGCAAAACTTGAGCGAGCAAACTGCACTTCATCAAACGAGCAAGCTGAAGAAAACTTGGAGAAAAAACGAGAGGAAGAAAACTTGAAGAAAAAACGAGAGGAGAGAACAGAGGAGTAGAATGAAATCGCAGGAATGAATTCCACAACCAACGTATAAAGCAATATATCAATTGTTTTTGGGGGAAAGAGTGTTCACTGTGTGTGTTCACTGCGCGTGTTCACTGTGTGTGTTCACATGCTTGGGGAAAGAGTGATTTGACTAATGAATAGGCTACATTGGGAAGGAGGAATGCATCAGATCAGAGAACACGCGCAGAATATATTCCTGACATCAAGAATTCTTATTTTAAAAATAATCATATTATATAGAAATCGTTCACGCCAAAAACGATTTCCTAAAATCGTTCTTGCGAAGTACGATTTTTAGATTTGTCAGAACTAAAAGTAGTTCTTTGCAAGAATGATTTCTTCACAAATTTAAAATCGTTCTTCTCAAGAACGATTTTAAGTGTAGTATTATGGTAAATAGTTTTAACTTTGTAGCATTTTGGTATTATAATTTACTATTTATCGTATTCTGATAAAAAAGCCCCAAAATTACATCAATTGAATCAAAAAATGGATATTATATTAAGGAGTGGAGGAAGTATTTATTAAGATTATAAAACTCTCTTTGACACAGACTATGTATGTGTTCTTATATCATTAAAATCATGATTTCAAAGTATTTTTTTATAAATCGAGATAAAACTTCTCTCACATACTTTCCTCGTAAATTGTAAAAGTTATTCTCCAAAAACTAATCAGAATACACATTATGAGTCTAAGTTAAACCACATTCCATTGGGGCCTTCCTTCGTGTGAGATTATGGTTGTATTAAGAGTGTAATCTACTACCTCAAATACTCACACCAAATAGAATTATGGTTGGACAAGATTATAGCGCATGCACAACAAATGCACCACAAATAAAAGCAGAAGAGAGAGCATACACAACACTCAGTACTCATTTGGAATAGTTTATTTCTTGGCAATAAGTGCTTATAAATCGTGATTCACAGTATACGAAGTAAATATATGAGAGGAGTTTTATCTCGGCTTACGTAATATGGACTTATTATCTAAAAATAAGCCCAAACAAACACACACTCAGCTGCAATATCCGAGCCACTTGTGCATTTATGGGAAGAAAAATGTTATCCCCTCTTAATGGATTTGGGAGTTTTACGTACATTCATAAAACAAGCAGAAGAGAGAGCATACACAACACTCAGTACTCGTTTGGAATAGTTTATTTCTTGGCAATAAGTGCTTATAAATCGTGATTCACAGTATACGAAGTAAGTATATGAGAGGAGTTTTATCTCGGTTTACGTAATATGGACTTATTATCTAAAAATAAGCCCAAACAAACACACACTCAGCTGCAATATCCGAGCCACTTGTGTATTTATGGGAAGAAAAATGTTATCCCCTCTTAATGGATTTAGGAGTTTTACGTGCATTCATAAAACTGTCGAGTTACGACACTGACAACCTCAACTTCTTTCACTCATGCATTTTCAACAAAGTGGGAATATCACAATCTCAAACCCTATATTTTTGTTATTTTTATTGGCACCCAAATAGTTAACGGACTTGGATCTAATCCACCAACGTAAATCTCCCACAATCCAACACTTCTCATCTTCTTCCCTAATCATCACTCTTCGTTTCATGCATCTACAATTAATTGTATGATCGGATTAGCTTTTTAGAAGAAACTTTACAAGGTATAGCGTGTATGTAAGAAAAGTAAGTATGTAAGCAAGACCAATAAAAGTTAGTCCAATTAGTAAAGGGGTTAATATATAATCATAAGGTTGTGAGTTCAAACTCCACCGATATGAGGACTTTATTGGTAGGTGCTCTTGCTCTGAGGCATACCCTAACTCTATTGAGTCTCCAAAACCTAACTCACCTAAAATTTTTTTGTACAAAAAAAATATGTAAAACGAGTATTGTTTCACCTTGTGTAAAAAAAATTTAAAGAAAAGAAACAAGATCCAAAAACAAAACCCCTTATCCCAGTGACGTGGTTTTGCCAAGGAATCCGAGTTTCATCCTAAAGTGAATATAACAAAAGCTACCAAATCATAACCAATCAAACTCAAGTACAAATTAGAGTTCAATTCTCAAAATAATCAAATTCACAAATTCATAATCACGCTCAAAAAGAAAAAAGTATTAATTTTTTCAAAAAAAAATATTAAAACACCATCGTCTTGGATATTACACCAAGCCATTCCAGGGTTAACGAGTTGGAACTGTTGGATGGCCCAGCCACTTGCTCACTGGTTTTATGGGCTTAACCAGCTAGTCTGGTCTAAGTTTCAATAGCATGAGTCCACCACTTATGGGCATAAGCCCCAATATTTTTCTAAATAGCTTTAATATGTTATCCTTATAATTTTCTAACGTTCTTGTAACTTGTTTTGGGATTTTACTTCTGGAGTTTTTTTTCCGTGTACTTCTGGAGTTGTCTCATTGGGAAAATGCCAACCGATCGATGACATATTGAAGGAATGTTTAAAGTTAAAACCTTGAAAAGTTTGCGCCGGCCATGGATGAGAATCAGAAAACTGCAGGCAATAAGGAAGATCGCTTGCTATATGAATCACAAATGTGTGTAAAAGTTATAACACTTAAAGCTCACTATTCAATTATTGCTCTGGCTTTTCTTGTTCAACAACGCATCTGTTTTTATGTTTCATTTGTACGTACGTACGTACACTGATATTTTCACTCCAAGCTCTCTCACTTGTCATGTGCTCTCTTGCTTGCAATTCCTATACCATATAAATATAAAAGCTTAATTAATGCTTACATTTTTTTGCCAAGAAAAAAATAGAATATATTGAAATCAACCGAAAATTACAACTTAGAAACCAAAAAGAACAACCTATAAACTAACAATACAAGTTAAACTTAAAACATACAAACACTGAATCTAAAAACATAAGCCAATAAAGGTTCTTTAATGCATCAAGAACATAAATCATAATCAAACTAATCATCCCCAACGCCAGAGGCCCAGAAGGCCAACAACTGTGATAGAGGTCGAGGTACCCAACGCAAAGAGCAAAACCATCCAAAGAAGCTTTGGCAGTCCACACGGTCACCAAATATGCTTCTATGAGAATCCATCTATAAAAGTGGTCCCTGACAAATTTCCTTGAGGCAAGATAATGCTCAAGGAGGTCAACAATCAAAACACTAGCAAACATAGCACAGTCAGTATGACAGTAAATGAAAGAAACACAATTCCAGCCTAATGATGAACAATGTCGACATACCCGCTGAATAGGCATACATTGAAACCAAATATGAATAGTGTTGAGAAGTGCATTGAATAGGCAAATGTCTACCTAATGAAGAACAGTGTGTACGAACCTACTGAACAGACTCAAATTGATAATTCTATCATCTAAACACCATATATAACAATTCAGAGCAACACATTGTTATGGTACAAAATGCACAAGAATAAATGAAGAAGAAGCACAATATAACTTTGTATATGTTATTGGAAAAAATCAAATCACCAATTCTAGAATAGTATCTTTCAGGAAATGATAACAAAATTACAGAGTAGCAATAGGAAGGGAATAACAGAAAAGAGAGAGAGAAAAGATACGTGAAAGAGAAAGGAAGATTTCCACAAAACTATCCACACCCTGTATCTGAAGGTGTATTGTTATTTATATTCCCTTTATTCCCTCTAAGCTAGGTACAAAGCTTCCAGGTCTTTTTCTTAACTGGCATGTTTTTTCTAACTAGGCTTCTAGGGTAGTTCTTGACTGGGCATGTATGTATGTTAATTTCTTAATTCTGGTCATTTGAGTCCATGACAATACCCTCCCTATCTAAAAGAACCTTGTCCTCAAGGCTCAAATTAGGATAAAGGCATTATAAATCTTTAACTGTTTCCCAAGAAGTTTGAGTGGCACCGTCCCATTGAACTAACAGTTGTTGCACCCAGGTATCTTCATGTTGAACCCAGCATGATTTTAAAATGGCAATGGGATTATAGAGTGGTCCTTCTGGTAGTGATTGTAAAGGTAGTGGAAGATATGGTTGTGAAGTATCATAACCATGAAATCGTTTAAGTTGAGAAACATGAAAGACCGGATGTATCTTGGCAGTTTCAGGAAGAGCTAAGCGATAAACAACTGCACTAATACGCTTTGTGATCTAAAAAGGGTCGAAATAAAGTAGAGCCAATTTCTGATATTTTTGAAGTTGTACAGAATGTTGGTGATAAGGCTGAAGACGAATGAGAACCCAATCATCAATTTGAAAATCTATCTCAGTTCTCTTTTTATCAGTAAAATGTTTCATCTTGTTCTGAGCTTTAGAAAGATTTGATTTTAAAACAGCCAAAACAGCATCCTTTTCCACTAACTGTTGGTGTACATCCCAAGGTGTGTTATCTAAGGATAAAGTTAGTAAAACTAGAGGTGAATCTCTGCCATATACTATTTTAAAAGGAGTAAAACTAGTTGAGCAGTGATAGGTCGTGTTATACCAAAATTCAGCCCAAGGTAAAAAGGAAAGCCAATTTCTCGGATAGTCATGAACAAAACAACAAAGGTACATCTCGAGACATCGATTTAAGGCTTTCGATTATCCATCTGATTGGGGATGGTAGGTCGTACAAAAACACAAAGTGGTACCTTAAAGTTTCATCAAATGTCAACAGAAATTGCTAGTAAAAGTACAGTCTCCGTCTGATACGATGTTGTTAGGAATACCATGAAGCTTGACAATGTGGCTAACAAATGCTTCAACAACTATCTAACTGGAAAAATTAGTAGGCAAAGGAATAAAATGGCCATACTTGGATAATCGATCAATGACAACCATAATAACTGAGATGCCTCGAATGGTTGGAAATCCAATTATAAAATCCATGGCAATATCTTCCCAAATCCCTGTTGGAATAGATAATGGTTGTAATAAACCGGATAGATGTAATCGAGCTAAAAATAATCGAGCTAACGACATGGCACTGACAATCATTGACTGTTGTTATACCAAAATATCATGTTTCAAGTCTGGCAATAATCCACCTATATAACAATCCAATAAAGTAGATTTAGATAATTCTTTGGTCTGATTAGATAGGGCTAAAAACTAAGTGTTATAGTCAGTTAATGACCCACCAACGCTGGTCTGGGTGAGCTTAAATAATTGAGATTTGGGACAATCAAATAGTGAAGGGCCATATTGGATTTTGATAGCCTTCATCAAATCAAACCAAGTGGGAATGTGACCGGCCTTTCCGAGCATTTGAAACCAAGCTAAAACGTCACCGTCAAAATGAACCGAGGCAAAAAGTTTATGAGAATCGGCCATATCATAATACTTGAAGTATTGTTCTACACAAAATATCCAATTCAGGGCATCGGTACCATTAAACCATGGAAAATCCAATTTAATGCTATGAAATGGAACAACCCCAATAGCAAACTAACTGTGGGAATCAGTACCATAGTGATCTTTGGACCTTGATAAAGATTGTTCAAGTTTGAGCTGAATAGAGTTCACTGATTGGACCAGAGATTAAATTAATACACCGAATTAGTTGAGCTGACCAAAATGGTCTTTAGCGTACTCCATGAATTCTTGAGTTTTCTTTAGGTCAGCTTGCATTTCCTTCAATCTAGTGTTTTTCACCATTTCTGCACAAGAGATCGATGATGAAAGCACCAAATGTTATAGTACGAAATGCACAAGAATAAATGAAGAAGAAGCACAATATAACTCTATATATATTACTTGAAAAAATCAAATCACCGATTCTAGAATACTATCTGTCAAGAAATGATAACAGAATTACAAAGTAGCAGTAGGAAGGGAATAACAGAAAAGAGAGTAAAAAGATACATGAAAGAGAAAGGAAGATTTCCACAAAACTATCCACACCTTATATCTGAAGGTGTATTGTTATTTATATTCCCTCTAAGGCATAAAGCTTCCCGGTCTTTTTCTTAACTCGTAGGCTTTTTCTTACTGGGCTTTTAGGGTAGTTCTTGACTGGGCCTGTATGTATGTTAATTTCTTGATTCTGCTCATTTAAGTCCATGACACACATCTAGCCATACCACCATACTCAAATCTCATTCCCAAATCACCAGTAACATAGAATGTATGGTTTGGTAGATTAACCTCTGATTTCCTCACATAAGCTAAAAGTCCCCAAATCCTACCCAACCCCTTAGATTGTTGAACAATAACATACTTCACCACCCAACCCCTACCAATACCCTTGACCAAGCATAACCAGTGTTTGAAGCAATCTCTAAAGCCTTGTTTTTTGAGCTTGGATAAGTCAATCCGTCTCTTTCCCCCCTTAAAACCTTCTATACCATTTCTATTAAGGCAGAAGCATCTTGATTACTGGATTTTGACTTATAAACCCCACTACCCAATGGACATTTATAACAAACCACTCGAGCATATAAGATGAACCCGATTACACCCAATATCACAACTTCTGAACAATAGACTATAAATTTAGCATAGAGAAATCAGCAATAAGCAAAATGGTCCTACTAGAAGCAAATTTCAAACCTAACTGGCCATTATTGGGGAAAGATGAAACCTTTAGCAAATCACTCACCTCAATATCTAAGGATTGACCAATTGGTGCCTTTAAGTACATCTGTGACATTGCCTTAGGTTTGCTTAGAACGGTTGAAAATCCCCAACTGCTAGCCTCCATCGAGATCATCATTTCGCTAGGGTGGAAAGAGATCCACCGTTTTGATATGTTCTTCACCTGCGAGAGCCATGGGGGAACCCATCAGAGATCCTTATTGGAGGGCTTCACAGACTATTGAGGCCTAAATGGCTTCTCGCATCCTTCCTCGCTTCTTCCCCACTCACCGCTGCACCGGTTTCACTTCTAACCAATACCTCCACCGCCACGACATAGGGGCTACTCAAGAGCTCCCCCAGAAAGGGAGAGACAACCTTACAGAGAGAGACAAGATCTACCTCCTAGCAATGTCAAGCTGCCGCTGGAAGAGATTGACGCCTACTCGAAGGAAAATCGCACTGATGGCGAAAGAGAAAAAGCTTAACGCTTACTACGTACTACTTACTTACAGTGGTCACATCAATGCGAATCTCATAAATGCGAAGTAAGCTGAGTACGACTCAGATTTGGACCCGAGCAAGTGAGACAAAAAATAACAATAAACTTTAAGAAAACATGACCGTAGAATCTAGTGAAGCTTGGCCGGTCCATAGCTAATCCCGTATATCTTCCAATTATTACGAATCAAAAATTAAGTTTCCTATTTGGAGGATCATATACCATTCACTAATCTAGTACATCTTCCAATCCTTAAGAATCAAAAATTAAGTTTCCTATTTGGAGGAGCATATACCATTTACTAATTAATCTCGTATATCTTCCAATCATTACGTATCAAAAATAAAGTTTCCTATTTAGAGGAGCATATACCATTCACTATGTGTGTCGGGAACAGTTTTGGTGCTTATCACAATGATGAGCACTAAGAACACTTCACTATGGTAAAATTTGCACAGTTCAAATAAAATTTTAATGTTTTAAGATTTTTAAATAAAAAACTTTTTTTTTTTTTTTTGAAAAACTGATAGTTAAAAAATTATCTTTATTTTAAATTTTGTAAATACTGAAATATTTTTTTAAAAAAGTACAAGTAAAAAAGAAATTCATTTTAAACCATCCAAATTAATTAGATTTGAACCGTCTACCGGATAAAGAATTTTCAGTTGCTTTTGTGTCGTCTTTGTTGTAAATAAATGAAAAACGCTTCCAGATCTCATGCAGTTATCGTCTCTAACTTCAAACGCTTCCACATATATCACTTTGATAACATTAAGAATCGCTAGTAGTAGTATTGACAAAAACTTCTTACTAAATTTATTTACAAATATTAATATATTATATATAATTATATAACGATTAATGAACATCAAACATCTTCAAATTTATTAATTATGTATGCATATGTCTTCAACAATTAATCTAGAATGATTATTCGTGTGCATGGTTGTATGTGTGAGAGAGAAAATCAGGTTACTTGGATCGCTAATGAGTCAATGACCATACTTAATTACTTGGAAGCAGAAAAGAATAAACACCTCTCCCCCCCCCCCCCCAACTTTGATCTGAATAATCCAGATTTAAAATTTTTAATTTGTGATTTTTTTAAATAATAAATTCATTTTTATAAAAATTGATAATTATAAGATTATTTTTATTTTTTATTTTACATATATTAAAATAAAATTTTATTTGAAATATAAAAATTAAATTAAATATAAACTATCTAAAATCAATCTAAGACAATGGACAAGTGATGAGCACATTTTTACCAATCACGGAAAAAGTGCTCCGGAGCATTTCCGCTTTCTGCATTTTCGAGAGTACACTTTCTTACTTTGAAGCTTGTCCGGAACCAGTAACCACGGGCACAAAGCACCATATTAAACGCGCCACAGAAAACACCAAAGTTTTAGGCATTATTTGCTGCAAAAGCAATAAACCTTATTCGTGCATGATAAATCCAGAACCCTAAAAACTCAGTGGAAACAATACATGAGTGAACTGAAATAATTCTCATTAATTGATCAAAGTACGCATACACCAAGTACCTATTTATAACAAAGTAACCTGTGAGAACTAGAGGCAGACGGTAACAGGTCATTACTCATATGACCTTTATATTCTCACTGACTGCTTACAAAAATAACACCTTTCCTATTCTATACTAACAAATAATAAACACAAAATATATATTGTCTTTTACAGAATTTACTCAAATATCCCTAATTATATTCTAAATTTTAAGAGTGCATATATAGTGTATCCATATATAGTAATAATGCATACAAGAAGGGGAGGAGGAAAAGGTATAAAATGTCAAACACACTTGTGCTTCCGCCATTTCTACTTTCTGCATATAGTGTAGTAACTGATTAAGAACCGAAGTAGTTGATTTCTTTTGCGTCTGTGTCTAATGCAGAAGAGTGGGAGACGAAGATGAATTTTTAGGAAGCCGTTGTTGGGTCAAGAATCAGGAGCCACTCAACTTTCAGAGGAATGAACTATAAATAACCACCACTATCGGTGAAAAGCCTTGGTTTGAGCTTTAAAAGTTACTATATATTTGTCATTTGACCATGTTCTTCGCTACCTGAAAATTAAACTAGTAAACTTGATTCACCTCATTGCACATGTGTGTTGGTTAATTAATCATATCATATGTTATGCATAATTAAATTCTATATCATTCTATAACTCAGACACAAATTAGTTTGAAGAAAAAATGATAAATATAAATACTTTAAATTAGTTTCTTTAATTTCCCAAAAAAATCAACTGAATTTTATATTTAGGACCGATGATAATATTTAATAAGCCAGGAGTATGTACGTATATTAATTTATATTTGGAACATTAATTAAGTAAAACAGTGGGAACAGAGGTAGTAAATAGAGTATTAATTATTAAACAGGAGTGGGGGTAGAGTACATAAACTGGGGGAGTACAAAAACTAAGAAACTTATCCAGAAGGTTTGGTGTTTGTGTGTGCCACGTGAGAACTGATGATAAACGTAGATATAGTGTTCTCAACTAACTTCTGGACACCATAATTAAGCTAAGGACACACAGTGCTTTATTTGGATCCGTTTATTTTAAGTTATTATTTTTATAGAGGTCCAAAAGGCACATAATATAAACCAGAATAAGTAAGTTATGACTTATGATCATAACTATGGTTTTGAGGGAGAGTAGGGAGGGCGGTATCCTCCGTATCCCGGAGGTCTGTATCCGCCGTAACTAGGAGGGGGAGGGCTATATCCGCCGTATCCAGGAGGGCCGCATCCTCCGGGAGGGCCGTATCCTCCGCGCGGAGGTCCGCCGTAAGTAGGAGGGCGGTATCCTTGGCCCGGAGGCGAAGGTCCGCCGTAAGTAGGAGGGCTGTATCCTCCAGGACTGCCATACAACTGCGAAAGTGTCCGTCCTGCAACTCAAGACATAAATTAAACGAAATATTAATATACTGGGCACGTACGTACGTACGTACATACATATATATATATATATATAGCTTGAGGGAAAACGTTAGAATGAAGGAAGGAAGTAAGGAAGGAAAAGGAAAGTTACTGAGTTTGAACTCAGCAGAAGCGAGGTTGTTGCAGCAGATGGCGAGTAATAGCAGTGTTATGGCCATAACAGAAGCAAATGACTTCATCTTCTTCATCACTCCCATGGTGACTTTAGCTTGTAAATGTATGGGAAGCATTAACCGCTATTTATAGACCCACAATACTATCGCAACACTTCTTTTTAAAATAAAAAAAAAAAACTATTCTTGTTCGTGAGACCAATTTGAGTCTTTAATTTCTTCCTTACATTTAATTTATATTCTTTAATTCAAAAGATTTATTTCTCTTTAGATCAATTTTAAAATTGAGTCTTTCTTCCTTATATTTTATTTTCTTAACCAATTATAAAAGGCAAATCATTCGCTAACTCTTAACTCTATTCTAATGGTCTTGCTGTGGAAATTGGTTTTTCTCCGCCCTGTCAATTTCGATCCATAGAGACCAATTTCCTGTTGTAAATATTGTGCGACTGTGTGTAACAAGTGTAAACCCTTAGAATTATATTTTAAAAGCTAGAGGTTGGACTTGGGGACTAAAGTCTTAAGCCCCCCTTCCAAGGTAATCCTTTAAGATGGGACTCAATACAATGCACTCCCTCAATAGTTGACATCTCTGCAACTCCACACTACAGCACTTCACTTAGTTTTTAGCTCAGTTTCCTATTGGTCAGTCCCTCTGGCTACTTAGAACCCTCTCTAGCTGTAAGTAGCCATCCTTGGTTGTTATTCTCAATAAAAGTATCATTGTAATAATTATAAATCCTTAAACTTTGGAGGAACTTTATCTTTAAAACTAACTATTAGAGTTGGAAAACTCACATCCTTACTAAGGCCCTTCCTTCAAGTTAATAAGGGACTCATGACAATGTGTCAAAAAAATGTCCAAAACATTATTGTGCTAAAGGGAGTCCAAGTGTATATATTAACGTGTGAGTTTGGACTAGTAAAATGGCTAATAAAAGGAGTGGACTTGTGCACATGACAATGTGCCAACTAGAAGTGGTAAAACAGGGCGGGCTGACGAGCTAGGGGAATTCAGCCCGTTTAAGAAAAGGGCTAAACGGGTTAAACCCGTTTAACCCGTGGGTTTAACGGGTTAACCCACGGGCTAAACGGGTTAGCCTGTTTAGCCAATTAAAATATTAAAAAAAATCGCGAGCACTCTGTCTCTATCTCTTTCTCACCCTGTCACTATCTCAGATTCTCAATCTCAGTCCTCGGATCCTCGCTCCTCGTTGACGGCCTCACGCTCTCTCTGTCTCTCATCTCGAGTCTGACCAGCGACCGCACCGAACCCTAGCTCTCTCGCCTCTCGCCGGCTCACCCTCTCCGCCTTTGTCTCAGATCGTCTCCCTCTTCGGTCTTCGCAGGCGACGGCCTTGCTGGCGGACGGTGGTGCACTGGTGAGGTGGTGGGTGGCCCATCTTGTCTCGTCGGTGGCGGATCCCCACCTCTCGGTCTCTCCGTCTTCGTCTCCCTCTTCCTCTCGTGACTCGTGTCCGGCGACTACCTTTGTCTTCCCCATCCACCGTGTGTTTGTGTAAGGCAGTGAGGTAATTTTTTTTAATTTTTTTCAAATTGTTTAGATCTATAATATGTTCCCCATTTCTTCTAAGTGGATTGGCGACTATAGTTTCCATTTCCCCTCATCTAATACTCTAATCGTATGTAATAGTTCAAAATTTCTATCAATTTGTCATGGTTTATGTAAATATGTAATCATCTGTAATGCTTTTCCAGCGTGGGAGGCAGTGAGTGTGAAACTCTGAATCTAAAATTCTGAATGGAGTATAAGAGTCTTTAAAATGCGTATGTTTTTTTAAGTGTTTAATCGGGCTAGCGGGCTAACCTGTCAGCCCAATTAAACGGGCTCGACCTGCCAATTTGGCAGCCCGTTAGGGAGTCGGGCTGAAGTAGCCCAACCCGTGTCGGGGCAGCCCGTCGAGCTCGGGCTGGCCCGAATTCCCAGTACTAGTGCCAACGCAGGCAAATGCGGTGGAATTCTAGTTCAGAGCACACCAATGTCACACTTTTGAGCATCTCTCCTCCTCCTCTTTGGGCAAGACTCAAACCAGATTTTCTACCGTCCTGCTAGCATTTCTCGCCTTTTGAGCATCTCTCCTCCCCTCTATTCTTCTATTGTTGAGTTCTATTTATATATTACTATTCTTTGACCATGTTTAATTTTCTGCAAGAAGGAGTTCGTTTAATCATTGGTCAAGTGTTTAAAACCACAGTACTTAAACCCGGACCGGACCGATAGATCCAGCCCGGAAACCGCCAAACCGGTCAGTAGACCAATCCGGTGTGAGTTTTTTATTTTTTATTTTTTATTTTTTAAAAATCAACTTTTTTAAATTTTTTCTTTAGAATTTCATATTAATAATCTTGAAATCTTCCATTTCTCACCGGTTTAGTTTCTGTTTGACTCTGGTCTGACCCACTCACCCTTAACCTAGTACCCCAACTAGTTCAGTGACTGATCCGAATTTGATTACCTTATTTAAAACACATTTTTTAGGGTTTTCCTTCATATAAGTAAATTGTTTTTATCATTTGAGGCATTTTAGATGAGAGAGGAGGTTAGGGCTCAAATGGGGGTGGATTGATAATATAGGACTTGTTTGATTCTATTCTCTATTTTTTTATTCTTAGAAACAGTTTTAAAAAATAATTTTTGAAAACAAGTTTTAAAAATAAAAAACAAAAACAAAATATGCTTGGATAGTTGCTTTGAAAAGTCTATTTTTAAAGAGATGTGGTGGTGCGGTCGCTGGCGGTGGTCGTCACTAATAATATAATGTCAATAATAGATAAGTGGCAGCCTCAAAAAATTAAAAAAAAAATAGGAAAACAAAAACAAGAAAACAACTAAAAACTATTTTTTTTAGTGTTTAATTTATTTTTAAAAAAAACAATTTACCAAACAGGTTTTATTGTTTTATTGTTTTTAAAAACAGAAAAATAATTTTTAAAAACAAAATCAAACAGCCCATAATTTCTCCATTTTCAGCACAAGTCTTGGAAACAGAGTATCTTTGTTTAATTGTAATCTTTAATTTTGTCATATATTGAGCGATTTTAATTTCCCTTTCATGTCAATTCTATTTCGCTCATCGCATTAAATCCCATCTCTAAAAGATAAAAACACCAAACGGAAATGTCCAAAAAGGTGCGCTTAGGCATAAGCAAATATGTTTTCCTTTTTTAGCGAGGCATTTATAAGTACTAGTTACTAAGATTATAAAACAGTCCTTCGCATCAATAGTGATGTTTTTATTGATTTTTTTTTCCCATTTCAATGTAAATCTTCTAGGTTTGATTGCAGTACAATTTTCTTTACTTCTTCAATTCTATTTTTTTAGAAAAAACATGCGTAAAAATAAACGTATCATATAAAAAGAGTTTTACACATTCAAATAGAATTTATGAGCCAACAACTGTTAGTCCAAATTGTAAAGAAGTTATCTCATAATTACTCCCTCCGGTCCTAATTATAAGATAAAATTGACTTTTTTAGAGAAATTAAGGAAGCCAATTAAATCACTTTAGAGTATTTTTATTTTTATTTTTTTCTTCAAACTAATTAATTTGATTAATAAACTGATATATAATCTAAAGATACTAAAAATATAAATACTCTAAAGTGATTTAATTGGCTTCCTTAATTTATCCAAAAAAATCAACTTTATCTTATAATTAAGACAGGAAGGAGTATAAAATTATGGGTTCAAATTTTACCGATGTCTGTAAATACTTCTATAAACACTTTTTGACCCTGGAGACATGCCATTGAGACCCAACCCAGCTAAAAATTTTGTACCAAAAAAATAGAATTTCTCAGTTCCGTCCGTCACGCTGAAATGTCCAAAAGGTGGGCCTAGAGAAACTCTCCCGTCGACACACCCTTCCCCAACGACTGTCAAAGAAAGGGGGACCAACTCGACCAAACATCAAAGTCAAGAAAACTCTCCCTAATGGGTAGGGAGTAACTCTCCCTAATGGGTAGGGAGTTACTCTCCGTAATGGAGAGGGAAGCTCTCTCCATTGGAGATTAAACCCACGGAAAGGGCTCCTCACGGAAAGAGGCCAATATGCTATACTCTGTCATAAGCTCCTAAATGAGTCTTTCTTCCTGATATGTTATTTTCCTAACTAATTACAAAAGGCAAACCATTCTTCTGGTTAATACAAGTCTACACGTAGGACCGTGAATGCTCATAGGGACACGAAGCTGAAGTCGATTGTACAGTTGTCGTTGAATGCCTGCGATAGCTTTTTGTTCTTATATACTATTTGTGGAAATTGGCCACCAAGTTAATTCTAAATCTGTCACTGTGCTTAGTCAATTGAAAAACGAGGAGACTATAAGTTACAATCTTCTTCTTAACTAGGATCAAAAACACTTGGCCAGTTAATTTGTGATTGATTTTGATGACACATGATATCGTATATTTATTGATATCGATGTTTGAGCTAAGATTTAGAGTTATCAATTCATAGTAGCAAGCGTTTGCATAATTTCATAAAAGAAAAATTAAAATAATTGAGCCATGTTGCGAATATCATTAAGAAAATGAGTTACAGGATAATAGAATTGAGGTAAACAAGTATTTCATTCATAATTGTTGATTTCTTATATGTGGAGTTAAGCATTTTGAGCAAGAGGTAATTAAGAAAATCAAAGTCATGTTAAATTATTTTCTTTTTAATATAAGAAAATGGAGATCACAGAGGTAACAATCACAGTCATGTTAATTAGGCTCTCTGGAAGTTAATTAAGGTGTCAGCAACAGAGTCAAAAAATGCATAATTCCTCTCTAGTGCCACGACATCAAGGTAATGGTGTCCTGGCTCTTGTAGAACCCAAAATTGTATTGTCTCAACTAGCGCCAAGTGGCGGACGAGCATTAGCATAAGCATTTGTAATAGTTTAAGAACCTAAACCGCGAAGTGAGGTAGAGCATCAAAGTCACCCCTAATAAAGCTCTGAGTGCGAAGGCCAGGTTCTCTCTCTTGAAAAATGTGCGACCATCTTCTTCCTCCTCCTATGGCTGACCAGCCTCACCGGAAATTGCCACCGGATCAGCCATCCGATGTCTTAGCTAGTGGCAGCAACAAGAAAACGAAAAATGATTCTTCCCAGGCAACTATAGACACTGATGATTCTCTCCAGCTTAACATCACAAAGGATTCTGTCGCTATGGAACAGGATACCCCTGCGGTTAAGATACAGAATCAGTCTAATGCACAACCTATATCCTATAAGGCTTCTCTTCTCGGATTTAACGGGATAGCTAATGGAAACAGCAACATTGAGGAGGAACAATTACTTTCAGATGTCATAAACAAAGAATGGGAGATGCTAGAACTCACTGAGGAAATACAACTCCTCATGCAACACCACCCTGTTGTCCCAATCTCAACTGATGAGTATAGCGATTGGTGTAAACCTTGGAACACCTCCCTCATTATCACTGTTCTGGGCAAAAGATACAACGTATATACTCTAAAGTCCCATCTCAGTCGACTATGGCATACCCAGGACTTTGATCTTGTGGACTTGCCAAACAATTATTTCATTGTCCGATTTCTTCACAAAGAAGGTTGGACACATTTATACCAGAAGGTGCTGTATGAAGGGCCTTGGGTGGTTCAGCAACATACCATTCTTGTCCAAAAATGGACCCCAAATTTTGACCCTTTCAATAACCCACTCTGACGGATAGTCACCTGGGTCAGAGTTCCAAACATCCCCATGCAATGCTACAATGCAGAGTTCATTACCCGTTTGGGAAATAGAATTGGGAGAACAATGAAGATCGATTTGCTCACCCCGTCTGCTCAATCATCAACTACAGCCAAGATTGAAAGAGGAAGATATGCCCGCATCTGTGTCGAGCTCGATCTTTAAAAGAAATTGGTATATCATGTAATAGCAGCTAACTCTGCTTACCAGGTAGAATATGAGGGATTGGGTCTCATTTGCTTTGCCTGCGGACGTTATGGTCACCGAAAGGAGTCATGCCAATGGACCTATGTAGAATCAAGTGCAACAACCTCAGAGCATGCACACACGGCACCCCTTGTCGTTACCACGCCATCGCCGGCGGTGATGAAGGCCCCCAAGGCCGATGCAACTTTCAGGTCTTGGATGCTGGTTGGAACCTCCAGCCGGTCTCGATCAACAAGGAAGCATTACACAGTAGACTCACCGTCGAAAACCAGAACTGGAATGTGGTCGACCAAGTTTGGACAGGATGAATCGAAATTCAGCGCTTTGGCGGATCTCAAAGAAGAAGACGAGGAAGCCATGGTCGCTGGGCAAACCAGCACGCCTTTCGAGCCTGTGCAGGGGATGGGCGACCTGCAGCCACGCCGAATTGGAAGAGAGGACAAAGGGAAATCAAAATCAAAGCCTGGGGATCTGCGTAAGTCAAAGAACACGATGGCATCACATGAGGTTGGGACTATTCAGCAAAAATCACAAAAGGCAATTGGGCCCAAAATTGGGCAAGCCCAATACGTTAAGAAGACCATTGGTGGAGGCAAATCTGATGGGCCCTCTAAGACCACTATGGGCCGAAGAGACCATATAGTTGTGGGAGGAAGCATAGCACAAATGGGCTTAAACCATATTATTCATTCTAGCCAACCTCCATCTAACAAAAATCCAAACATCTTGTTGCTAGAGGGCCTACGTGATTTAATCAATCATAGCTCTAATGCTTTTTTGAAAGAAAAATGTGAACATAGTGAATCCTTGGGTTGCCATACAAATCTCTTATCCTCTACTTCTGCGGCATTGGATGATGACATAGGAGACGATTTCATGGCTGCTGATATTCCTGATTCGGGATGCAGAGATGCGCCGAGCATAGAGTAAGGCTCTGCCCTTCCTTTTTATTTTATTATTTTATTTTATCATGATAATTGCATCATGGAATTGTAGAGGTGCTGGGAGCAGGAATTTTCCCACCACTATAAAAAACATTGTGAAAGAAAATGCTATTGATATTTGGTGTCTTCTAGAAACCAGGATTAGTGGGGAAAAGGCTGAGGCCGTGACTCGTAAATTAGGCTTCAGTAATTGGATTAGACTTGAGGCTTCTGGCTTTGCCGGGGGTATTTGGATTCTTTGGAACGACACTAGTGCTCAATTAGATTACATTCTCTCTACCACCCAACTTATTCACTGTAGACTTGTTGACAAGAATAGTAAGGATACATTTCTTGTTACCGTGGTCTATGGTGAACTTGTCCTCAATAGAAGAGAGAGTTTGTGGCACTCCCTTCAGGCTATTACAGATAATACTAATGAGCTATGGCTGGTCTTTGGGGATTTTAATACCTCCATGGAATCAGTTGATAAGATGGGAGGTCCCAACCCCCCAATCCGAGCTATGAAGCAATTTGCTGATTGCATCAAAGCCTCCGACTTATTGGAAATTCCTTTTGTGGGGGAGAGATTTACCTGGGAAAGAACAGGAGTGAAGGAAAGACTGGACTGGGTTTTTGGTAACTTGGCATGGGAACTGAGACATCCTGGCTACAAATTTTTCCACAAACTAAGATACAAACCTGATCAACGTATCATCCTAGTTTCTAATAAGTCTAGTAACGCCCATGACAAACGGAACCGTCGTTTCAACTATAATGCTGCATGGGCTCTAGAAGATAGCTTCCCCGATGTCGTGACTCAGGCTTGGGATGGCGTCGACTAGTACGAAGGGAAGCGGAGGTTTGATATTGGGGCTGCCAAATGGAACTCTAGTGTCCTGGGTACTATCCCAAAAAAACGAGCGAACCTCCTTCGGAGACTGGAAGGCATAGATAGAGCTCGTCAAAACAATCTATCTAGTGGGCTCCACAAACTTGAAGCTAAACTTTGGAAAGAGTTTGGCAGATTAAATGCCCAAGAAGAGCTCATTTGGTACCAGAAATCTAGATGTAAATGGCTAGCTTGGGGAGATAAAAACACTAGGTTTTTCCATGCCTCCGTCGTGATCCAAAAGAAAAGGTGAAAGATTGATGCCCTTCAGGATGTGAATGGATCTTGGATCATGGACCCAAAACAGCTAAGTCTAATGGCCGGAACATTCTTCAAGGACCTATATACTAGTGACGGCGATGTTCAGGATTCCTCTCACTGGATTGCAGAGTTCCCCCCACTTACAAGCCCGGATGTCCAACTTATCCATAAAGACGTCACTGACCTTGAGATTAAGAATGCTGCGTTTTCAATGGATGCCCTTAAAGCCCCTGGCCCAGATGGCTTGCAGGCTCATTTCTTCCACACTCAATGAAATCATGTCGGTGGTTGAGTCTGTAATCTTATCCATGAAATTTGGCAGTACCCAGAAAAGGTCAAGGACATCAACCATACTCATGTCATCCTTATACCAAAAGTTGATCATCCTGTATGCCTCAAAGACTTTCGTCCTATCTCTCTCTGCAATGTCATTTTCAAGATTATTACAAAAATCATTACTGAAAGATTAAAGGGAGCGATGTCTTATCTGATCCAACCGCAACAATGTAGTTTCCTTGCTGGGCGACATAGTAGTGACAATGTTATTATTGCTCAGGAGGCCATTCATTCCATGCGCAACAAACATCGGAAGAAAGGTTTTGTTGATGTTAAAGTGGATATGGAAAAGGCCTTTGACCGTTTAGACTGGAATTTTGTCCGCTCTACGCTTATCAAGGTTGGTATCCAAGATGCTATAGTAAATCTCATCATGTCCTGCATCTCTTCGGCATCCATGACGGTTAGGTGGAATGGGGGGAATCTTCCATATTTCAACCTACCCGTGGAATTCGCCAGGGTGACCCCCTTAGCTCCTTCCTCTTCATCCTCTGTATAGAAAGGCTAGGTCAACAAATCACCAAAGAAGTTGCTCAAGGTAGATGGAGGGGTCTTAAATTTGATCGTCATTCTCCCGTTATATCTCACCTTTTCTTTGCTGATGACCTTCTTCTATTTGGGGAAGCCAATGAATCTTAGATTGCGTTAATGAGGGACACCATGAAAGATTTATGTGCAGTCTCCGGACATAGAGTGAATCTGGCCAAATCTAAGGCTTTCTTCTCTAGGAATATCAACTTTAACAGGGCACTACTTCTTAGCCGTGAGTTAGGGGTTGGGATTACAGGAGACTTGGGGAAATATCTGGGTGTCCCTCTCTTACATAGTCGTGTCACCAAGCTCACTTTCTACCCAATTATCCAAAAAGCCAAGAAGCGTCTTTCGAACTTTAAAGGTAGATTCCTGACTATGGTTAGGAGAACAGTCCTGATAAAATCTATACTCTCGACTCTTCCTAGTTATCTGATGCAAACCATGCTTCTTCCGAAGGGAGTTTTAGGTGAACTGGAGAAGATTAGTCGAAGTTTTCTATGGAATCAAGGGCAAACAGGAAGGAAAGTGCATCTCATTGCATGGGACCAGATTAAGCTTAGCAAAGATTTTGGGGGCTTAGGCATCAAAGATTTACAAACTCAAAATACTGCCTTCATCATGAAGCTATACTGGGGTCTGTTAACAAACCCTAAAGCTCTTTGGGTGCAATGTCTTAGAAGCAAGTATGGATGTGGAGATGGTGACTATCCTGTTATCTACAGAAAACACAACTCCTCTATTGTCTGGCGTAGCATCACTGCAGTATGGGAAAAATTTTACCAGGGCGTAGGGTGAAGATTATCAAGTGGGAGAACGTGCAACTTATGGTGGGATCTCTGAACTCCAATTGATGCTCCTCTCATTCATCTAGTTGACAGAAATATCCACCTGTTGAACCCGTGTGCGACTGTTCATGATTTTGTACTTCACAATGGGATGTGGAATGTTCTTAAGCTGGCAGAATTCCTTCCACAGTGGGTGATTGGCATTATTTGTCAGATTAGACCACCATATAAGAGTGGAACTGATAACTTCTGCTGGAGGAGCACTTCAGATGGCAACTTTAGTGTCCATGCTGCTTATAAATTTATATCTGCTCAACGAGAATGGTCTGGTCCGAGCCTATGGAAAAAGGTGTGGAAAGCCCCGATGCCAGAGAAAGTTAAGATGTTTTTGTGGCAAGTTCTTCACGAGAAACTTCCTACTAACTCCCTCAGAGCTATGAGAGGTTTATCTGCTAGTGATGAGTGTCCATTTCATTGCCAAAAAGTGGAGAGCGTCCTTTATATTCTTCGTGACTGTGAGATAGCTAGAGAGGTGTGGTTACATTTCATTGCTCCTAACCATCGCTTTAGTTTTTTTAGCTCTGATTTGCAGGTATGGCTCGCAGACAACATGTCCAAGAATATGGCCATGGCTTACTTTCACCATTCGCCGTGGCCCAAGATGTAGAGCCTCATCTATTGGTTCCTATGGAAGACTAGGTGTCGGAGACTTATGGAAGGTACACATGCCCAGCCGAATGACATCATCCATGGAGTTATGTACGTGTTGTTGGAGTCTGGCATGTATGATACTTTTAGGCATAAGATATTCCATCTCCATGGCGGGAGTGAGGAAGCATGGCACCCGCCACCAAAAGGAGCTGTTCGGTTAGACACAGATGGCTCGGTTACCCACCAGAAACTAGCGGCCTGCGGGGGTCTTGTACATGATGCACAAGGACACTGGATTCTAGGATTTCAGTGTCGATTGGGCTTTGTTCCTTCTTCCACAGCAGAGCTACTCACGCTATTGACTAGACTCCAAATCTGTAAGCAACAGAATTTTTCCAAGGTTATTGCCTATACAGACTCCCTTGAGACCTATCATCTCATCATGCGACATGGTGGCCACACCCACCCGTTGAGATCAGAAATTAATGCGGTCAGAGATTTACTCTACTCTGAGTGGGACATCGAGCTTCGCTATGCACCAAGAGATATCATTCGATGCGCCGACTTCCTGGCCAAGGACGCTCAACATTTACAGGAGAATTTTGCTATTTTGCACGTCCCACCCCCTCAATGTAGTATTTATATGGCCCAAGATCATGATCCACTGGCCTGATTACATCATCTGAACCTCTTTTGTAATCTCCAAGTTTTTCTTGGCCATCTTATTATATAAAAAAAAAAAAAAGAACCTAAACCGCGACCAACTAGTAGCAGTTTAACCAACCGTGACAAATGTAACAAATTAACCACTATAAAATAGCCCTCTTTTTAGTGGTGCTTGCTTGTCCTAAAACATGAGAGAAAATATTGGGGCTGATCATTTCCTTGTTCTAAATGAGCATAAACAAAGGAAATCTAGAATATTAGGCCCTCAATTAAATCATGTAGAATGGAGTACTTGGTTAACGGATAACTTGATGTGCTTGTAGGAAAGAAGATACCTAACAGCCTTACATGTACATATTAGACTTGTGCTTAGTTAAGTTCAATTAAGCAATCACTTATGAAATTAGAGGTCAACACCATTGGAATGAATCTTCTATGGTTATTTTAATTTAAATTATTTTCTTTTTATTTTTAAAAACAGAAAAAAAGTTTATCATGTAAATGAATTTTGGAACTATCTTTGTTTAATTGTATTACTTCTGTTTCTTAATATAAGATCTTGATATAAATTGTACTATTAACAAGATCTTATATTAAAAAAGGGAGGTAGTAGTATTTTCTCATAGAGCAATTTTCCATTTCATGTCTATTCTATCTTGTTGATCCATTTGTAAAAGATAATGATATCACATTTAAATGTCAAAAAGGCGGGTGTAAACTTAGACCCGAGCAAATATGTTTTCCTTTTTTTTTTTTTGCGTGTGCATCCGGTATCCCAAGGTAGGTCGTCTTTCAGGTACATCAACAGCCCCAGACTAATCCATATCGCCCATGATAGGCACCTCAAAAGGTGG